>JARUPZ010000038.1:1646917-1694285 GCA_031213475.1 Nereocystis luetkeana
CAGATGGGTGCAAACATGAGGAGCTTTTAGACATCAGTATGAAGACCAAGCGATTCTTATATTTACGATCAGAGTGGTGTATGTTTTTGAAGTGTACCTGTTACTTGGCACCAAATAGATGAATCCAGAGTTTTTTATTCTTTGAGGGTGCTTACGGTGAAGAACAGAGACCCCTTTTCGAATTACCTGGCGCGTCCGCCGCGTCACTCCACTGTTCCGCACAAAAGTCGACGACAGTTACGTACCAGGTACCAGGTACAGTTCATCTGCCGCGCGCGCGTTCCTATTGACAGCGACATCAATGAAATAAAAAACATATATTTCCATACGTACGTACTCGGTGTATTTTTTGCTGCTTGTGCTTGTGCCCTGTCGCCACTTTTTTTTTTCTCTTTTTTTTTTTTTTTTTTTTTTTTCTTGAAAAAGGTGACCTGGGGTATCGATGAGAAGACCCACCCCCCGGTCGACGCGCCGAGAGCATCCGCTCGTGCATCCCCGGTCCCCTGCGTGATCGCCTGGTGTTGGCGCTGAGGGGAGTTGGGTAGCATCTCCGGAGGCGGAGCCCTTCGCGGGTGCCGGTGGGACGTCGAGGACTACCCCACCGTTGTTCCCGTGCCCATGGACTTGGGGGTTGATCTTGCGGCGCCTGGAGAATGTAAGGCGTTTTTCGGGGTGGGGGAACGCGGGGGGTGGGGAGAGGGGGGGAGAGGGGGGGAGAGGGGGGAGAGGGGGGGAGAGGGGGGCGGGGGGAGGGGAGTTTTGCTCGTTCTAAGCGTGCGTTGACGGGAAGGGTAAGATTGTTTGGAGTTGGTATACTATGTAGGGAGCTACCGCCCGAGAGGGGAGGGGGGGGGGGGGGGGGGGGGGGGGGGGGAGAGAAAGATGGTGGTCCGTGTTTTTGTGGGTGTAGGTTGTAGGCATGGGGTGTTCGCGTGTAAGAGAGAGATCGGCCACGCACGATGATGCCGGGTACCGCTGTCACGTTGAACCGTGTAGCGTTTTGGTCGAAACGTCCCAAGTATCTTTGATGATCATCGGGACCCCTCTCCCCCCCCCTCGCCGCTGCGTTGCCCTTCGGCCGAAACGCCCCAAGGCTTTTGAGAATCGTGGACCCCCTCCCGGTTGCGCCAAAAAAACTCGAGACTTTTGAGAATCATGCCCCCCCCCCCCCCCCTCCACCCTCCCTCCCTTACCCCCTCCCCTCGTCCCCATGCATATACCGCCCTTCCTCCCCCCCCCCCCCCCCCGCCATTGCTGTCTCTGGAAATGCCTACACCGGAAATTAAATTCACTCATTGAAGCTGTCATCCATAGGCAAGTCCGCCTCACAAGCGGTTCTTGGTAGGATGCATGCAGCTCACCCTTCATGCGACTCGCCAGACGCCTCACGTTTCGCTTCGCGCTTGGTGCAAGCAATGTCTGCCTGATCGGTGAAAACCCCGACATGCTCCGTCCCGGCATCGTAGGGATGCGAGGGTCTATGGTCATACGACTACGGCCATGAATGAGATCGAGTACATCTCTCCTATCGAGTACACCCCTCCCCCCCCCCCCCACCCACCCCCCCCACCCCCCCCCCCGCCGCCGCTCCCCCAGGACTACTACTGCTCGGTAGACGCGCTGGAGTTCGACTGCAACCTTGTGTACGCGAACTGCACCAAGTACAACCGCCCGGGGTCCGACATCGTGAAGCTTGCTTTGGTGGTCTCGGACCACATCGTCCAGACCATAAAAGGGGTCTCGAAGGGATCGGGCGGTGTGGCGGCGGACGCGGGCAATGGCGTTGCCGACGGGGCTAACGGTGCTGCTGTTGGTGGCAACGACGGTGTCGGTGGTGGCGGGGTGCTGGCGGCAGCGGCAGCGGCAGCGGCAGCGGCAGCGGCAGCGGCAGCGGCAGCGGTAGTAACGGTATCGACGGCCGAGGGGGCAGCGGTAACAGCGGTCACAGCAACAGCGGTAACAGCGGTCACAGGAACAGCGGTAACAGCGGTAACAGCGGTACCAGCGGTATCGGTAACAGTGGTCACAGCGGTAACAACGAAAACGGTAATGGTGCGAGCAGTAACGGCGGCTATTTGAACGGTGTCAACGGTCTTGCCGCCGTCGCCGCCGCCGCAGCTGCGGCCTCCCCCGCCCCCACGGGAAGGGGAGGACGGCGATCGCGGCAAAATTCACCATCGAGGCATTCTCCCCGCCGGCTGCGAGCGAAGGAGGAAGAGGAGGAGGAGGAGGCGGGAGGGGGGGAGGAGGAGGTCGAAGAGGAGGGGGGCGAGGAGGAGGAAGAGGAGGAGGAGGAGGAGGAGGAGGAGGAGGAAGAGGAAGAGGAGGAGGAAGAGGAAGAGGAGGAGGAGGAGGAGGAGGAGGAGGAGGAGGCGCTTCAGCGAAGACGGAAACGAGCGCGCACGGGGCGTGGACGCAGCCCGGGTAAGGGCTTCGTGCTTGGCGGCACTCCGCTGTTTTCCGACTTTTAGTTTGAGATTGGGGTTGGGTGTGGGTTTGTGTGGGACGGGTGTGTTGTCTTGTCTTGTCTTGTCTTGTTTTATATCGTGCTGCGGTGTGTTGTTCTGCGTCGTTGTTTGTTGTGCTTGTGTGTTTGTGTGTGTTTTTATGGTTCTGGCTGCGTCCGTGGCTTGTGGTAAGCGTAGTTGTAGAACGTGTTCACGATCGCAGAGTGCGAGTGGAGATTTTGGCGTGACGACGGCGTGTTTGTTTGGTCTGTCGCTAATCCGCGCCGGGATCGTTCCCGACTGCAGCTGCAACCTCCCCTCCAACCACCTCATGCAGCGGAACTGGGACCCTCTCGGCTCCAGGACATTGTCAGTCAAGCCATTCATCGCTAGCCGTGTTATATACAGCCATTGAAAAGTTGCGATAGCAACACTGGACCGAAACACGCCCTCGCTAGTTATTTCCGACCGCCCTCGCTATCATCATTCCCAAACAGGCCCTCGACACAAAATTAACCGACGCCCGTTTATGGATCCCAGCACACAGCTCTTAGGCACAAGTTCGACGTCTCTCATTTTTGTTTCTTGAGCAACCGCCAACGCAGCCGCCGCCGTCGCTGCCACCCTAACGGCTATCTCGCGTCTTTTTTGTTTGTTGTAGCTTTCCGCCGCCGCCACCCCAACGAACCCCTCTCGTTTTTGTCTTTGTGTGTGTGCGTGCGTGTATTTTTTTTTTTGTCGTTTTGTTTTTGTGGCGTAGGCTCAGGCGGCAGCAGCCCTGCGCGCTACACTCCCCAGGGATGGGGACGCGGCAGCAACTCCTCTGGCGGGCGGAGAGAGAGCGCTAGCCCCTCGCGGTTTTCGAAACGTCGACGGTCGCCTACACCGAAGTACGGCTATTCATACGCTGGCGGCAACGAGGGGCGGGAAAAGGAGGAAGAGGAAGAGGAAGAGGCGGAGGAAGAGGAAGAGGCGGAGGAAGAGGAAGAGGAAGAGGCAGAGGCAGAGGAAGAGGAGGAGGAGGAGGAGGAGGAGGAGGAGGAGGAGCAAGAAGAGAAGGTGCAGGAGAAGGGTCGGTTTAACGGGATGCGCACTGATGAGGGTGGGAGTGCTTACGAAGGCGGTTACGGAAGCGGGAACGGGGGTGGATTCGGAAGCGGAAGTGGAAGCGGATTCGGAAGTGGAAGCGGCAACGGATTCGGAAATGGAAGTGGAAGTGGGTTCGGAAGCGGAAGCGGAGTTGGCGGTGGAAACGGAATCGGTATCAGAAACGGGATCGGTTTTGGTAACGGTAGCGGCAGCGGTGGTGACGGTAGCGATAACCACCGCGCGGGCTTTGGCGGTGGAATGAGCGACGTGAGAACGGCCAACGGTTCCGCTAACGCCTCCGCGAATACCGCTTACGCTACCAATTTCGCCGCGGAAGCGGAACCGAACGGGCACGCTCACGCTCACGCATGGAGCGAAGGCGGCAGCGGTGGGGGAGGCAGTGGTAGCAGCAGCGGCGGCGGCAACGCCGGTGGCGGTGGCAGTGGCGGCGGTATGTGGAACGGAGGTGGTGGTAGCGGTAGCGGTAGCGGTAGCGGAGGCGGAGGAGGGAGTGGGGGCGGGGAACACCGCGACGTGAGCTTGGCCATCGAGGAGATGCTGCAGCACCAGGGCGACGCGTTGGAGAAGCACGGCTCGTTGGGGCTTGTGATGCAAATGGCGCAGGAGCGGTGGCATCCCCCGCCGCCGCCGCCGATCGAGGATAGTCTGGCCGTGGTCACAGAGTACCTCTTGGCCGTGCTCGGGACGGTCGATGAGGAAGGCTGGTTTGCCGCCCCGGTTTTGGAGAGCGACGCCCCCGGGTACATAGCTGCCGTGATCCGGCCGATGGACCTGGGGACGATGAGAGCACGCGCGGAGAACCGCGGGTACGGGTCCGTCGCGGATCTCCAGGACGATCTGCTGTTGGTCGTGGCGAACTGTTTGTCGTACAATTCTCCGGACACGATGGTCTCCGAGGCTGCGGTTACCTTCGCGAACCAGACGCGCGGGGCGTATCTGCAGGCCTTGTCCGCGGCCTCCAATTCTCGCGGCTGGGGGATGGAGGGAGTTGTGGGCGCGGCGGCGGCGGCGAGAGGGAGAACGGGGGGGGGGAGGGGGAGAGGGAGGGGGAGGGGGGGTAGAGGGGCGGGCAGCGCATCAAAGCGAAAGCGTGGCAGAGCACGCTAGGGCGGTCCCGACCATTGTTAAGAGTTGTGGCGTCTAGGGGTGGTGGTGGTGGTGGTGTTGGGGGTGGGGGGTAGATGACACCGTTGAAATAGGAGAGGGGGGGTGGGTGGCGACGGGAGGAGGTACTTCAGTGCAGTGAAGTGCGGTGTGGAGTAAAGGCGTAACACCCTTTGTAACAATGATAATAGACAGGCTAAGATAACCGCGAGAGCGGGTTGGGTTGGTGTGGGCGGGAGGCTGGGAGGCTGGTTCCGGACGAGGGGGGGGGGGGGGGGGGGGTGTTATGCTTTCTTTCTTTTTCCCCTGGTGCGATAACGCGTAGACTAAGTAATCCTTGCTTTTTCCTTTTTATGCCCTTTACGGACGGCGCGCGTTAATCTTCACGGAGCAACCGGGGGTGGGGGGGGAGGAGGAGGGGAGGAAGGTCAACACGACACGCGAGGCTTCGTTTTTAGCCGAGTGATTTGTGAAAAGCCGCTGCACCCACGTTTGGGAGACAATTTACTTGGAATTAGACTGGGATAGCTGTTGCAGTAATAAGAGGGTTACTCGTAGCAGGGTTACTCGTAGCGTTGCTTGGTACCTGGTACGTGTCTGTCGGTGACGACCAAGCTCGCGCGCCGCTAGGTACGGAACGTTGGTCGCCGCTACTGTGTTAAGGTGACAATGGTCATGGCGGCGGTAAAAGCTTTTATACTTGGAAAGAAAAAAAATGACGCCGCTCGTCGTTCCGTCCAGGGAGAGGATTTGACCCTGTTCGGCGTCTGCAGCAGTAGTAGACTATGTAGTTGCTGCTGCTAGTGCGGCCGCGGCCTGCGCTGCTTGTACTGGTCGCTAGTCCTGCCGCTGCTGTGCTGGCGGTGATGCTACTACTACTGTGTGGTGGCGGCGGCGGTGCTGTAGTGGTCGCACAGATGTACGCGACCGGTCCACTTAAGGCCCTAGGAGGTCACACACAAAAGGAAATTTCCTCCCCCCCCCCCCCGGTCTTTGCATTTTGTACATCGCGGCGTGCTTTAAGCGCCCCCGTCCGCTCGGCGAATAGAGCTTATAATAAGTAGGTGTCTTACTCGTTAACGCTTAATCGCAGAGGCGTATGCTTTCCTTGAGTCATGGGTTGTTCTTCCGTGGGTCTAGGTTTGTACTTGTTCTTGCTTTTCAGATTCTCTTTTCTTCTCGTTTTTTTTTTCTTCCATTCTTTCCATTTTTTTGTTTTTTTTTTTCCGTTTGGTTCCGTCCTTTTTGTGTTTTTGGCGGGTGAAGGAATAATAGAAGAGTGAGCGGCACAACATGATGCATTGTACCTGGTATGCGTTTCCTCGCTTCGACGATTTCGCGTGAGGCGACAAGCGGCCTTGATTGGCCGAGCTCCCACCAGCTGTCATGTTGTCGTGCCGCGTGGAAGGACGACAGAGGCGTCGCGCATTCGACACATACACACAGCATGTCCATATACGAGTACTATATCCATGTACGGCCCAAAGCACGGTAAACCAACACAATAACCGTGATTTCTGGACCACGACGTGTTTGGTCGATTGACCCGCAATATAGCAGCGGAAGGATTGGTCGAGGTCGTAGTATGTCGTGCAAGTTTCGCCCCTACTCAAGTAAATTTCCAGGGAATATAGTAAGACTGGGGTCTCCTAAGAAAAGCATGTCCAAACATCGCCATAGAACGACACGTACATCTTCGAAATCACCATAAAACGGGACTCCGGCTGTATGTACGCCAGTTGACCCTGTGGCTTTGTTTGAGTGTCGCTGATTTATCGACTTCCATGTTTTAGCTCTTCACTCTTGCTTTTGATTATGTACGTATTTTCACAGAACAAAGCACCAACCAACCCCCTCCGCCCCCCAACAAATACACCGTGATACACTGTATGCTGTCTGTGGAAGAGACGGTGTTCCAACACGTAGACCGGCCTGCTATAAGTACATCAGCCCTTTACTACGTGTACAGCCGCTCCACTGTTGGGTCCAGAGTGAGCTCTACCCCGCCAGCGCAGGCGTAAAACACTCTACTGCCGCTTTACGGCTGTTCCGTTGTACACTACGAGTATTGCTTGTCGATTGAGCCCACACCGCTCCGGACAACTTGGGGTGCGCAGCTGGGCGTGGCACGGAGCGTCGGCTTCCCCCCCCTCGTCTGAGCCGAGCACTGCCGCCGTTTCTTTTTCTGTTCCCCGGGTCTGTGTACTCAATCATCACCACCACCAGCAACGCCACCACCATCCCAACCAGCCGACGTACAACAAAAAAATACAAAAACTCATCCTTCCATTTTCCCGACCCCCCCCCCTCATCGGCCTCCGACGCTGCCACGAAACCCACGAATCGATAGTTCCTTTTTTTCTCCTCCTTCACATCGAAAACGCCCTTCTTCAGCGACAGCACATGTCTCCCTAACTTGCAACGCCCGTCTCGATGACACCAAAAACACATAGCGCCGCGACTGCCCCCCCCCCCCCCCTCCGGGACACCCACAGGTCGAACACACGCCACAACGTACCACGAGACATTGCCCTGGGCTTCGTCTCCAACCGTTTCGTCTCGTCCAGGCAGCAGAGGCGGGGGGGGCATACGAGCCCCCCCCCCCCCCGCCCCCCCCCCCACCGGCCCGCAAACGATAGCCTCTAGCTTTATGAACTGGGACGGGGATGCTTCCGAACCATTCCCAACCCCAGAAATATGGGGAACGCGCCCGACACGAAACGCCACCCGTGGTCCCACCAACTGCCACCGTCCGGGGCGCGAGACCGTCCGCGACCTTAAGGGCGAAAAGACAAAAAGAGGACGAAGCATTGCGTATCCTACACGGAGGCGCCAGAAAACAGATTGCTCGCGTCGGATCTAAAGAGGCTTATTGTGCATGTCCCTTTTTAGCTAGCCCAGGGAGGCTCTACACCGTACGAAGCGGCTTGAGAGTCTCCACTCCGTACGAAGCGGCCTTAAGATTTTCCAAACCATACTAGGCGGCCTAAGGGCTTCAACATCGTGCGAGGCGGTTTAGGGTTATCCGCACCATGAACCATGGTGCGGCCTGTTAGCTAGCTTGGGGACCAAATTACGCACTATACCGGGCTCTCTGAGGGTTTCCACACCATACGAAGTGGCCTAAGGCTTTTCACACGATACGAGCCTATGGCTCCCCTACCATGGAGGGCCCTTCGGACTTTCACCCCTACCGAGGCGGCCTAAGGTTTTCAACGCCATACGAAGCGGTGTCTTAGCTACTGTAGCCCTGAGTTCCACACCATACGATGCGGCCTAAGGGTTTCCCTCCATAGAGCGCGGCCGGGGGTGCCTCGGGGTTTCCACACCGTACGAGGCGGTCCTCTCACACGGGTTTTCCTCCCCTTTTGGCAGGCGCGTCGTGTCGGGGCGCAGGCGGCAACAGCGCAAAGTCAACCCTCGCCAGACCAGGCCACCCCCCGCCCCCCGACCCCCTCTCCCCCCACTCCATTTGCGTACGTTCATCCAAATCTCCGATCCCACATCTCGCCCCCGGCATCCTGCATCCCAGAATTTTCCCTGTTTAGCCTGCGTCACCCATACCCGACCCTTTGCCTCCCCCCTGCCCCCCTTTCTCCAGTTCCCCCGCCCTATATATCCCCCCAACAAAAACGCCACACGAGCCTTGGGTTACCCTTTTCTCCCACCGGAAACCCTCTCCAAACAAAAATGTCATCCAGTCCTTGCACCACCCTCTCTCCAGCTGTGAACTTCCTGCTCCTTCACAGTATTTTCCTACATAATAGAAACCCGCTCCAGGCCATTGCCGCGGAAAACATCAGGCCAGCCAGACAAAATCAGTCGTCTCCTCGATCAACTTTACCATCTCTCGTCTGTTTCTGAAATTTCGTGTCCCGTCGTTCGTTTTCGATTTTGAACTCGTGAATCCTCTTGAGATATGCCAGAACAGCGACCATAACACCAATAACCGGAACCTCAACAACATCGACAACATCGATAACAGCATCAACAACAGCAACGCCAACAACACCCGCACCAACAACACCTACAACAACAGCAACAGCAACACGACCTCCTCCACCCGCCCAACCACGCCTAAATCTCCTCCTCCAACCACAGCACCACCGCCCACCTCCTTCTGCCCACCTACAGCAGCTTCACCTCCCCCTCCCCCCTGCCAACGTGTTTCGCCTACGTAGCAGCCTCTGTCAGACCCCACAGCCAACCCTACCACCCACCACGCCCCGACGCGTTTTCCGCGAGGGGGGCGGTCTCCTTATCGCCCCCTCCCCCGTCGTCCGCCGCCAGGTACTTCCGCACGACGTACTTCGACTTGGCACCGACGCTCTTGGCGGGGGAGGCGGGGTCTTCGACGAGGTGATCAAGGTGGAGGTCATGCGGGGCGTCAAGGTGGGCGTGCTTCCGGCTCGAGCGCCTCGGTTTGTTCTTTTTCGGGGCAGCCGTCCTGCTGCTGTTGCCACCGCCTGCCACCACACCACCACCACCGCCACCGCCACCACCACCACCACCACGACCGCTACCGCCACCACTCCAGCCGCCATCGTCACCACCGCTCCCGCCCCTGCCTCCCCCACCCCCCCATCCACCACCGCCTCCGCCCCCGCCTCTGATGCGGCTGGAGGCGACAGCGGTGGCGGTTTTAGTGGTGCTGGTGCTGCGGCGTGATCCTCGATGAGTCCCCGAGGCGCTGCCACCGTCCAAGCCCGCCACTTCCGCCACCGCTTCCTCCTGCTTCTTCTGCTCCCGGCGTAGGATTTTCTTGGGGTGCGGTTTCTGAGGGGCGGGGTGGAACGTTTTTTTTTTTTGTTGCGAGGATGTTGCAAGACAGACGAGCAGAAGAGAGAAACAGCGGCAACGCCGGCGTGGGCAGTGGTGGCGGGAGTCGGGAGAATGGTGCGGGACGGGGGGGGAACGTTGGGGAGGTGGTTTAAGGGGGGAGGGGGCAAGGGAGGGAGAAGAAGGGAGGGAGGGAGGGAGGGAGGGAGGGAGGGAGGGAGGGAGGGAGGAAGGGAGGGAGGGAGAGGGAGGGAGGGAGAGGGAGGGAGGCAGGAAGGCAGGCAGGCAGGCAGGCAGGCAGGCAGGCAGGCAGGCAGGAAGGGAGAGGTTATACTTTCGCGGTTCTTCGCGCACTGTCTGGCCGTGTCGATGCAGATCAGCTTCTGCCCGAGGTCTCGAAAAGAGAGGCAACTGAAAATCGTGGGGAGAGGGGGGTAGGGGGGCGAAAAATATGGCGGTCGAGCGATTCCTTTCTGTTGTTGTTGCTGTTAGGGAAAGAGGTCACTACAAGTCATGAGGAAAACGGCACGAAGGCCTCCGGAATATCAGATATCGAACTGATCGAGTCAACAACCTCCATGTCGTAAGCGATGCCGAGGGGCAGTAGCCGCGGAATCATGCAGCAGATTATTCCACCCTGGCAGGGAGAGGAGGTGGGCGGCGCTCTGCCGCGTTGCTGCAGAAAAATGTAACATCCGTTGTCGTGGGGTTAGCCGCAGTGATCCGATGGGGGACCAAGCGAAGAAAACCCAGGCGATGATGCCGACGAATCGGTATTGGTTAGGACCGTTATTGTCGAAAAAAATGTTTCGCGGTTTTCCTCTTTTCAATTAAAAAAAAAATATTACGGGGGACCATAGTTAATAGGACCTATGGTATACATAAAAACCTATATATGTAACCATTTTTACCAACAATATTTGGTCCTATTAACTATGGTCCCCCGTAATAACATAAACAGGAGAAATGAATCCTAAATCAGGATGTTTTATCAAGAGACGGCAAGAATCAGGAACGCGTTCGCAGCCTTCCTCTTCCAGGAAGAAAAAACAGAGGAAAATTGGGAAAACATCGACACAACCAGGGGGAAAAAAAAAACACGAAAATCGGGAAATTTAACAACAAAACTTTCTTCCGAAAAAACGGCCCTTGCATAAAAGGGATAGCCTACGCATGCATATACTTCATACGCATTGCAGAACTTTTCAGGAGGAGATCAAACTATCACGAGTCGGGCCGGGTCATCCTTATCCGACCCGACCCGACCTGACCCGCGAGGTTTGGCCTGACCCATGAACAGCCTTGGTTAGAAGGGGTAACGTACGATTACTGTACTCATAGATCATAACCAGAGTCAAACACCAGGTAGGGGGATATACGTTTTTTTGGGTCCATCGTGGGTTCTGATTCTTACTACATATGCCCACCCCGAGATAGCGTACTCAGCCCGCTTGATAGCCCGCTTGAGATCGGTGTTGGTTATCGATAGAAGGGATGCCCTTCAGTGTTCACAGTACACCTAGCGGCACTAAGAAAACGAACAAGTTTATAAAAGTAGGCTTGACATCTGCAGGAAGACACCCCAGTGGCTTAGTAAGTGGTCCGCGTGCCTACCAAGGTCAATTTCGTGAGTTCAAGTCTCGCAGAGTGCATACTCTTGAGGGGTTGTTTTGCATAAAAAATGACTAGAGGAAAGCGCGAAAGCGTGAGTTAGCTATGCACATTCGATGAAAATCGACGAGCAGTGGGGATGCTGAACCCTATGCGCGACAAAAAATGAAGGCACGTACCGGGGGGGAGAAGGGACGGCACCTACCTGTGACCACGGTTTGTCCAGAAGAAGACCGCTGAGGGTAAAAACCTCCTACGAAGTAAGCTGGAAAGTTAAAGTGATGATTAAAAAGAAAAAAAATGACTTCGGGAGTCTTTCCCTTTTTTCTTTTATTTCTTCTACACCACTTCTGCCTTGTACCTCCAGAGCTCCTCTGCGGACATCACCTCTTCTTGGTTTCCTCCTATATCCTTCCGTATTTTCTCAACTACGCTATCCCACCCTGTTCCAGCTCGCCCTTTTGTTCCTTTCTCCCATACGACTCTATCAACTATGGCTGGCAACCACTTTTTTGGCATGTTCCTTACTTTACATTGCCATTTCAACTTTCTCATATCGCTACTTGTCTTGAGGGGGTACATTCCCAGCTCTGCTCTAAACACTGTATTGCTAGTCGTACTTGAGCATCTTAGGGTTTTTTATAGCTGCTGTCACCTGTACCGTTTCCATCTGTTTTTCGAACTTTGTGTTCCCTTCCCATACTTCTCCTGCATAGTCTAGCTTTGGTACTATCACACTCATCAGGATACATCTCTTGATTCTAGTGTCAAGGGGCGAGCCTGTTAGGATCGCATCCATCTTGCCCAAGTGTGTTTTATCCTTTCCAAATCACTTTCGCTATGTGTGTATCCCAAGAGCAGTATTATCAGCTCTCTACGCCAAGGCACGTATTCTGGTCTACGATCGGTAATTAATCTTCTCCCCACTTCCAACTGAACTTACCAGGATCACCTTATCTTCGATACATACAACTACTGCGCACTTCTTGACGTTCGCGGTCACCCTCCATCCCCTAGTTTATTGTAGCGCCTTCTCTATAATTTTCTGCAATCCTTCGGGTGTTTCTGATATCCCCACAAAGTAACCTGCAGACATCAGTTCCGACACCGTATCTTCCAGTATCTTCCCCCACCATGATTCCATGCTTTGCTGCTTCGACTGCCCCTTTCAGGTCGTTAATGGTACCAGGTATTATATATATATATATTTCTTGAATACATTCGGTGACAACGTACATCCCTGTGCAATTCCTTGTAAAATATCAACGTACAGTACTTCGATATTCCCCCGTCCAGCATCACAGCACTTCTCGCACATGTCGTCATTTTCATCATTCTCCACATCTCCCCTCTGATCCCCATTTCCCACAGGTGCTTCCACAATCCATTTCTCCATGCTGTGTCGTAGGCCTTCTGTACATCTAAAAACAAACAGTACATTGTTAGCCCCGCGTCTCTCCTACCTAGGGTTATAATACCTGATGTGTACACATGGTCTACGCAGCTACGGTTTGGCCTAACCGCGCTTGCCCTTGGCCTATTATGTCTTCCTTCTCCCTCATTATCCCCATTCTATCGTTTAAAATCCTACAAACTGTTTTGCGTACTGTGCTTAATAGCGTTTTTTCTCTATAGTTCCCCGGGTCAGCCTCACCTCCTTTCTTTCAGGAATAAGTTTACTACTACTCCTTTTCTCCACCTCCTAGGTGCGTACTCCTTTTTCCTTATGAAGCTATACAGCGTAACCATCAGGGTAAACATTTTTTCTCCCCCGTATTTCTTAATTCCATTCAGTGTTTGGTCTGCCCCTGCTGCCTTTCTATCGTCAAGTTTAGCCACACACTTCTTTACTTCTTCCCTTGTGAACTCTCTCTGTGACCCTTCTGAACCACTGCTGCTGTCTTCCCTTTATGGCGCATCTACATTCGCCTCTGTCCACGAGTTGATTTTCTTCTTGAATCATGCGCGGGAACGTTTGTGGGCGTTCCTTGCGTACGGTAATGCTCCTCTAGTACTTCCCCTTTCGGCTTCAAACTACTGACCATTCCACCGTTCTGTTATCTTGAGGTGGCTATTCCCGTGTCTGCCTCTCCTGCCTGTTTGCCAAGTATCCCTTTTATCCCTACCCACATCTGCTTCAGCTCGTCCTTGAAGCTCCATTCGTTTTTATTTACTACGTCTTCCCATGTCCCTTTCTTCTTCTCTGCCATATCCTTTACTTTCTTTTCGGCTGTATCATGTTCCTCTCATCCCGTATCCTGCCGTAGTCATACTCGGTGTAGATCTTACGTGTGCCTCTCTTCTCACTCTTACAGCCTCTTTTTCTTCCTCATCCCACCCTTTTACTGATCTGCTGCATACTATCAGCTCCTTCCCTGTTACTTTGCTTGCTGTGGTTTGGACCAATTGTTCCCATCCGTCTATTACCCTAGCCCCTGTCTTGTCCCTCTATATACCGTTCTTGGTTGCACCTACTATTTCCAACTGCTCGGAAACTTGCACTGCATGATTTGCCACGTCTTCTTGGAACTCTTCCCGTTTATCCCTAGTTTATGTATTCCCCATCTGTACTATTTCCTACCTCGCCAGTGTAAGATAACTCTCATCTGCTGACTGTCTGTCAATATTAGACAGTGATCCGTAGTTCCAACGTCCGCTTCGCATACATGTACTCCCGTTTCCTTCAAAATAAAGTCAAGGATAGAGCTTTCTCCCTTTTGTATGCACTGTCTATTACGGGGGACCATAGTTAATAGGACCTATGGTATACATAAAAACCTATATATTTCACCATTTTTACTAACAATGTTTGGTCCTATTAACTATGGTCCCCCGTAATAGTCCATTCTGGCTCCGCCTTTGCTCTCTCCGTCGTTCGACGTCTTCATCTCGTCGTGCGTAAGGAACTTTAACATACCTTCCCTATTATTTTTATTATTTGTTACGTCCCCATGGTGTCCAATGTTCTCATTCGGGTTGCCTGCCTTCCCAATTTTATCATTACAATCTACCACTATTACGAGGGACCATAGTTAATAGGACCAAATATTGTTAGTAAAAATGGATAAATATATAGGTTTTTATGTATACCATTGGTCCTATTAACTATGGTCCCCCGTAATAGTACTGCTGTACTTCTCCTTGCCATTCAGACTTCTGTACGTCTAGCGCTACTTCTCCGAACTTCCTCTGTATACCAGGTATGTGTTACCGTGCTCTTCGACTCTGGGGGCATATAGATGTTTCCTAAGAGGCAAATTTTCGCTCTCCGATCCCCTGGTATTTTTATCCATATGATTCCCTCGAATTAAACGCTTTGGTCACCTATATTATGTCCCACAGATATTCTTCGACAAGAAACCTTTCGCCCACCCCTATTCTTGCTATTCTGTCCTTTCCTCTTTTTCGCTATCATTGCCTACCCTCCAACTTTGCATCCTATTCCCTCCCCCTCTTTCTCCCACGACTCTTGAATTCCCACTTTGTCTAGGTCGCATTTACTTTCTTGTTCGGAAATTTCTTCGGCGAATCCATATACGTTCCATGATCCTATTTTCGGTTTCGGCCTCTTTCAGTTTCACTATCCACTCTATTCTTGTCTGTCATTCCTTCTCCGTTGTCACTATGATTATTTACATTCTCTCTTCTTCAAGCTTTCGTTCCATTTCCGTTTCTGGTTTAGTTTGCTTCCTCTGCGCCGCTATGTTTCTCGCCCAACCCCTTTGAGCCACGCTTTGCTTCCTGCCTCCCCTTACCTTCGTTCATCCTATTACGGGGGGCCATAGTTAATAGGACCAAATATTGTTAGTAAAAATGGTTAAATATATAGGTTTTTATGTATACCATAGGTCCTGTTAACTATGGTCCCCCGTAATAGGAATACGTCCTAGTTTCGCTGTTCCATTAGCCATACATACTCTCCATCGTAGTCTTCTATCCCATGCCGACACTTTTTTCTGTCTCGGTCCTCTGACACTCCATGCTCGCCTTCGACTCGAAAGTGTTCTCCCTCCCGTTCTAGTTTTCCTATTGAGAAGCGGTACAGTAGCCCCACCTCGTCGCGCTTCGTCTTGAAGTCTATCCTCGTCATGTCGCTAGGGACTCCAAACATCAGTACTACTGGTACTTTACCTGCCCATATTTCTTTCTCTACCTAACCTGCTTCTGCGACTTTCTCCTAGTCTATTGCGATATTATCTCCAGCTTGTTTGTGTTTATGTTTGTAGTGGGAAGTGTTCAAGTTATTAGGACTTCCCAATCCTAGTATTCGTTGCCAATCCTAGTATTCGTTGAGGGTCTGGTGTATTTCAGCTATTTTGCCGGCGCACCGCACTAAATAGGCTCTTCAACGACGGCTCGTAGCCTGGAGCCAAGTTCAAAACCCTTGACATACGTACTCCACGCTTGCTTGTGTCAGGCGATCTGCATGGTAACCATCCTGGCGTCCCACGATCGTATCTTCTATCCTCCTTGCCCCGCTGCTGTACTGGTTACTTTACTCCAGGGAGGTCATTTTTGCCGTGCAAGGTTCAAGGACGGCTTGCATAGCACAAAATCTTAATCACACATCGGGATGCCCCGTACATCGCTTTCTCCGTCGGATGTACGTTTCTCCATCGGTAGCTACCCGACTGATGCTCCCGAGAAGACCTTCGTTGTCGAAAGCTTGACCAACGATCCCCCCACATTATGTACCGACTTCTATCTTTCAAGATATCAAGATATGGTACTCCTTCTCTTTGGTCATGTGGTCGGTCAATTGCAAGGTGTTGTTTCATGAGTATATCAGGCCCTGATCTAAGGTCATGATTATTCATGTCTCCCCTTCATTTGGTGCATGGTATGTGCACCAGATGCCGGGGATTATGGGAATGTTGCCAGACCAGATTTCCACCGCCTAAATGGGATGGAGGAAAAAAGAAAAAAGAAAAGACTACTCGTAGCCCACGGGACTGCGTGTCGGGCTTAGTTTCATATTTTCTCACATTCGGTTTGTTGGGTGAGAAGAGCCTAAAAAACAAAAGAGGTGCTAATATGTCCCTGCCGTAACACGAGCCTAACCGATCGAGTCATCAATTTGACTGAATGTCGGATTGGCTGACCGATTCGATTGATGGACTGATTGACTGGCCGGTTTTGCTGACCCTGACAGACCGATTAAGCTACTACCCGCCGATTAACTGACCGCCCGATTGCACGACTGATTGACCGAACGATCGGATCTATTGAATTGCCGATTGAATTACAGACGGGTCGGCTGACTGACTGACTGACCAGTTGATAGATTGATTGACCGAAGAAGCTGAGCATCCAGCTATCAGACCGGTAGACTTACTGACTCGCGGACTACAGCAGCGTAGCAGCAGCAACACCAGCAGTGTAGCATGTATCACACACAAAGTGCGACATATTGCGGCACAGCTGGCCGATTGACTGACCGATTAACTAACCGACTATGTGGCTGATTGACTTAGTGGGTGAGTGAGTGACTAACCTCCGTGGCGGTCGCGGTCCAGCCGTCCTGAAAGCGGGAATTCACGTTTCGAGAACCCGTGTCCTCAGCAGCAGTGGCGGCGGCGGTGGCGGAATCAGACCCACCCCTCCGCAGCCCTTGGCGCTGCCTCTCCTCCTCCTCCTCCTCCTCCGCCTCTTCCTCCTCCTCTTCCTCTTCCTCCCCCTCCTGCACAACATCGAGCCCACCCCAACCCCCCCTACCCTCACCACCCCCGCCTGCCACTCCACTACCGCCAGCAGACCGTTTGGAGGTAGCGCCATTAGCGCCATTCTTGCGCGCAGCAGCATTGACTTCTGCCGTTTGCTTCTTGCGCGCAGCAGCATCGGCTTCTTCCGCCGCTTGCCTCTGGCGCGCAACGGCATCTTCCTCTTGCTTCTTGCGCGCAGCAGCCTCGTCTTTTGCCCCTTGCCTATTGACGTTGACAACGAATTGTTTCGCTAACTTCTCGAGCAAAGCGTCGGATTCTGCTTGCTCTTGCTTCTTACGCGCAGCGTCGGCGTCGGCCTCTTGCTTCTGGCGCGCAGCATCGTCATCGGCCGCTTGCTTCTTGCGTACAGCATCGGCTTCTATCGCCTGCTTCTTGCGTGCAGCATCGGCGTCGGTCTCTCGCTTGACGTCCTCGATGGCCTGGAATTCCAACATCATCGCCAGGCTTTTGAACTCGGCGGCCTCGGTGGCCATTCTGGCCTCGGCCAACTTCTCCGCCATGTCCGCGACCCGCTTCTGGCTGCCCCTGACAATCTTGAGGTGCGAGATCATGGTGGCGCGGGACAGGGCGACAAGCTCTTCTCCCGAGTCCGGGGCCTTCAGGAGGACCAGTCCGCAGCTAGCAGCGGCGGCGTTGGCAGTGGAGTCGGCAACGTCAGCGGTGGCGAGGGAGGCGTTTTTCCCGGTACTACCACTGTTGGATTGCATTTTGGGGGTGGAGATTGCCAACAGTGCAGATGCGTCTCCGTCTGTCTGAACCTCCGCGTCATTGACCGATGGACGAGCAGGGCGCGCGCTGGCGCCAGGGGTGGTACCGGTAGTGGCACGGGTCGCACGGGAGGCGCGGGTGGCACGGGTGGCACCGGTGGCACCAGCGGCTCTGGTGGCACCGGTGGTGTTGGCGTTCTTGTCCTCGATGATCTTCTCCAGCACTGCCACCCTCCGACAGGACTCGATCATCAGCCCCTCCGTTCTGAAAATGTGGTCGTTCTGAGAGACGGTGGCCTCCTGGAACGCGCGCGCGATCTCTCCCGAGATGTCCATCCTGACCGCCTGCATCTCGTGGTCGTACAGCCCGCCGACGTCTAGCCCAGCGTGCCCCGCATACCCGTAGCCGCCGCCAATGCCACCGCCAACACCGTACTGCCTAACGGTGACGAGGCTCAAAACCTGGTTCATCTTGAGAATCACATATCGCTGGAGGGCCTCGATTAACTGTTTTTGCTCGTTGGGCGCATCAGGCTTGTGGTTCTTTACGACCAGTCTCGACGTGTACGGCTGGGCCTGGGCCTGGGCCTGGGCCTGGGGCGGCCCCTCCGATGCCTGCGTGTGCCCCCCGCGAGGCGGCGCGCTTGCCTGGAAATGTGACGAAGTTGTGGGAGGCGGGGGCGCTCTACCCAAAAATGTTTCTCCCGCACCCGTGACAAACCGTTGGTTGGTTCTGGGCAGAACCGCGGGAGGGGGCACCTGCGCGCCGTGGAGACAGCCGGGTTGCGGAACCACCCACCCGTGCCCCGCCGCCGCTGCGCAGTGCGGGTCTTCTTCGGCGGAGGGGAGCCAGCCCGGGGGCGGTCGGACGCCCGCCACCCCGCTCTCCGCGAGGCTAGGGTGACCGGCGTTGGGCTGCGTCTTAGAGAAATTGCCGTCCTTCCTCATCATGAATAATCAATGATTCAGCGTTTGAAAAAACAAATCGTACTCTTCCTGCCAGTATGCCAGTATGCGATAGCCGTATCTTGTTCGCCCGCACAACAACTGGATGCCGCCGGCGCCGGGCACTCGGTCGAGGCTCGACTTGCTCGCAGAGCGCGGCCTCGCAAGCTGCGTGGGCCCCTTTCGCACGCGAGGGGCGGGCAGGGCGGTGGGGGCAAGAATGTGGGAACAGTCAATCTCCCAACATCTCCGCTCTTAGCGGGAGTTCCAGGAAAGTGTGGAGGCCTTGTGGCATTCAAATATTGTTTTTTGTAACGTTTTTACGTTGTTGCACGTTTCACCAATCGGCACATCGGCACTTCGAAGCTTCGAAGCAAAGATGTCGGTTGACAGACTTTGAACCGCTTGACAGACAATCTATCAAGGAACTCCAACACTAGAACTATTAATAGTATATTCAGTTTTTAATTGGCCTTGACAGGCCAAAACTTGACTGTCAACCGACATATTTGCTTCGGGTTTTGAACTTCTTGCAGCCGTCGCCCAGACAGAGCACCATGCAATGTGCACTACTGAGCCCAGTGGCTTGGCCGCTTGCCCAGTGGCTGTTGGCTGTTATGATTCTGTCGTAGAAGTATATACCTGGTACGACGGGTACGCACGAGTGTTCCACGGTACAGGGTACAGAACATATTACGATTGATTTCATAACGCTTCGTATACATACCAGGTGTAGAGCAACGTAACGGCAGTTTCGACCAAATTCTATCTTGCAACCCGATTGGTACGATACGTCGGACGTCGGTAGCCCAAGTCCCACATTTTTCAGTACTTGTACTTCCTCGTTACGGTCAACCCTTTTAGAACTGCAGTACCGTTTTGGGGACAATCCAGCCAAATTCCCCCATAATATAACGGGACTACTGCTGTACTAAAGTGCATACCTGGTATATATATCAATCTGCTGCTGCTGCTGCTCTTACTATTAATACTACTATTAATACTACTACTGCTACTATTGCTACTACTACTACTACTACTACTACTACTACTACTACTACTACTACTACTACTACTACTACTACTACTACTACTACTACTACTACCACTATACTACTACTACTACTACTACTACTACTACTACTACCACTACTACTACTACTACTACTACTACTAATGCTACTACTATTACTACTACTATTAATAGCACTACCGTCACCACCACTACTACTAATACTATACTAATGATACTACTACCTCGTTTTGTTTATTTTCCGAGTTGGAGCAGAAGGAAATAGAGTTGATTATATATTTTCCGAGTTCCGGCAGACGAAATCGACTCCCCGGGATATAATCCTGCTCCGTACGATTACTACTACTGCTGCAAAGGTGTTGTCGTTGTATTCTGATTTCGATTGCATCCAATCAGCATCCTTGTTGTAACACAAGAGTTGCTGTACGCTCAGTCGAGCTCATTTTCTTCCGCATACGTTTCCCATCAATGGTCGTTGAAAAGTAGCCTGCGCGATACCAGCCGCGCTTGTTGCGCACGTATTTTCCTCACTGAAGATACCGGATTCCGGGTGTATCTTGACGCCCCCCCCGATATTATAACTGTTGAAAACGAGCGCAGCCAGCAGAGCCGTCTAATACACCTTGTCGTGGTGGGTGTTCGGCTATCATCGTATTAAGTATCCCCTGCTGGTTGGTCGTTCAATGAACTGTTTAGGAACAGCAGTTCCTACACGAAGAAGTCACACTGCTTGGTGCCGATTGATCTCGTGAAACCGCTGTAACACCAGTGAACATCTACTACAGTAACTGTTCACATCTTTTTGAGGCCCAATTGTTAGTAGTACTTCAAATTGTTAACCCAGTCGTTCTGATCGTTCCATCTCGCGAATATTCGAGCAGACTGTTAGAATGAAGCCAGAGATTCTCCGCGATGTCAAAACCGAAGCGGTTTAGAAACAAACAAAAAACGGTACGACCTGGTGAAGACACTTTGCTCCCCGTTGTTGTAATCAAAATACAGCACGACGAGTCGTAGTATTAATAGTTGCAGCAGTGAAAGTAGTACCATCGACACGAAACTGGGAACGTGGAAGTGTGGTGAGCTTAAGCTTTATTTTTACCAATCCGCCGGAGGATGAAAATAAAATAAAATAAAAAATACCATCACACAAGTGGCCACTCGGCTATGATACCCCCCAACAATCCTTCGAGAGGTAAAACGCTCGATCGACAAGGAACACACAGTCAGCAATATGTACAACGAGCAGCTGGCTAGGATTACCGAGTCGGAACGCCCGAAGAAAGAGGCGCGGAGATACCCCACAGCAACCAGCATCAATGGTACTACTACTACTACTACTAGTAGTAGTAGTAGTAGTAGTAGCAGTAGTAGTCGCAGTAAGTAGTAGTAGTAGTAGTAGGTAGTAGCAGTAGTAGTAGCAGTAGTAGTAAGTAGTAGTAGTAGGAAGTAGTAGTAGTAGTAGCAGTAGTAGTAGTAGAAGTAGTAGTATTAGTAGTAGTAGTAGTAGTAGTAGCGGTAGTAGTGGTAGTAGTAGTTGTAGCAGTAGTGACAGCGTTGAGTGTCTCCGCAGAACAGTCCACACGTCGGACAGTTAGATCATCTAGATCATGTACAGATATATGATCTAGATTATCTACAGATATATTATCTAGATCTTACGGGTCACTTACAAATAGATGATCTAGATCATCTACACATATATGGTCTGTACGACATGTATGATCGAAATCATCAAGATCATCTAGATCATCTAGATCCTAACATGCCGCTACGAGATGTTGCGCAGGATCTGTATACTGTACGTGAAGGTCCAACCCAGGAAACATGCCCTACAGTAGATCATGAACATTATACGACTCACTAGCGGCAACATGAGTCAGATCATACAGATCATACAGATCGCGAACTCATCTGTCATCAAGATAACTAGATCCTGCAGCGGAGTTCGATGATCAGCCAGAGGTGTGGAAGAGTCTCTCGAACACCAAACACGGGTGGCGTGACACCCCAAGCGAGCCGACTTTCCCCTCGGCCAAAGGCCCACCGTTCCAGCAGCGAATCTCGAAAGGAAAGACAATAATCGAGGGTTAACTCTCAGAGCGGCACCTATTTATGCCGTGCGCACCGCACGCTGCACGACACAGATCATACGTCACCTTGCCCTTACGTACACAAGAGCATTACAGTAGTCAGACGCGCTCATACCCACCCACCCTCCATCCGTTCGAAATCGAAAAATTGGGCGTGACATTGGCAACGTGTCCCCCTCTCCTCACCCCTGGCTACAAGCAACCAATAAAAAACCACAAAGGTCGCAGCGGGCCTCAGCTAAGATGGCATCACCGCCCGTCCGCCCCTGCCACAGAGCTAGCTGAATACCTCGCAAAGGTACAGATAGCGTCGGCTTTCGATGCAATCGCTTTGGCTTCTTGGGGGGGGGGCGGGGGTGTACTCGATGTCATGCATGGCCATAGTCCTATGACCATGGACCCTCGCATCCTTACAATGCCGGGACGGAGCACGTCGGGTTTTCCCCGACCAGACAGATATTGCTTGCACCAAGCCCGAAGCTGCTCTAGGATTGTTTTTTTGTCCTCCTGGCGGGGTGTCTATTAGGAGTACTCGTTGCTCGGGTGCTGGACTCGTACGTAGCGCTTCCATCGTAGACACTCGAAAAAATCCTTCATGCGGTACTCGCAACAGCAGTCGTGTTTCATCACGCAAGGACCATGCGTACCCACAGGCGCAGCAGCAGTGTTACATATGATTAAGTTCTTGAACATATTTTTTTGTGGTGTTCTTCGTTTTTCAATTCCTGCTTAGTCCTCACTTTCTATTATTTTTCTTCATTATTTTTTGCTCTCCTCTAAAAAATTCACGTTTTTTTCATTTCCTATTCTTATTTCTCCTACTTCGTACGAGTCCTGATAACAACACTCCGGTCACGCCATCCCCCCAAAAACGCCTCCGGAGTAGGTGCACTCCACCGCGTCGGGCCCGTCCGTCTTCCCCTCCGGCACGAAGGCGAGAGAGCAAGAGTTCACGCAGTGCCGCTCGTTAGGCTCTGGGTTCCCGAACCCCTCCCCTCGAAACACGTGTCCAAGGTGCCTGCAAAGCCCACGTTCACAACGGAGACGCAAGCAGGACAGCGCACGCGCGAGGGGGGGGAGGGGGCGGGGGGGGGAGGGGGGCACTCATGTCATGCGTGACCGTAGTCGTATGACCGGGAGGAGGGAGGGGAGTGGGGTCAGGGGGGGGGTGTACTCGGTAGGAGAGATGTACTTGATCTCATGCATGGCCGTAGTCGAGGGGGGGGGGGTACTCATTTGTTGCTTGCCTTGGTCCTTTGACAAATAACCACGCATCCCTTTTGAGACGGAGCTAACCGCTCCCACTCCTAATAGAGACACTTCCAAAATTCGGACGCTCATTACGTTGTTTCCGCAAAATACAAAGATTGTTTTTGACTAACCCTACCCCCTTCCTTTTTCGCCGCCTGTGGCCACCATCCATCTCCTACGATTGCGATCGTTTTCTCGCTACTATCTACATTACCAACATGGATCACTCATAACTTTCCCGAAGGCCACATTCGTCTATTTTTCTCATTGGAGGGGGGTGGGGGGAGGTGAAGGAGGGGTTGGGGGTTGGGGGTGAGGGAAGGAAGGGGGGGGGGGGGAGAGGGGCGTTGTATTCTTCTGAAGGTGGTTGTGTCCATGTCCAGACGGCGGTGTTGGGCAAAGTGGAAAAATCTGAACATTCTTTTATTTGTTGGTTTGTTGAAGAACGTGCTTGGGCGTGACAGAGAGAGGGAGCACTCGACAACATACAAAACCGACAATGCATTTTATTTTATAAAAAAAGCTGTACGCATGGGAGCCCCCCACCGCATACTGTCGGCACTGGGGATCATGGGCATCCCAATCACTTCCCGACGTCCCACCGCAAGAAAGAACCCTCTTCTAGACTAGAAACCAGTACGCCCTATATTATACCTGACCATCGGAAGCGACCGCGTCAAGGGAAAAAAAAAACACGGTAGGCGATGCGTCTGTCTAGAAACTCGCGGTCCATATACCGAAGCGGTCACGATACATCCGAATCGTCCCTCCCCCCCGCCCTGCCGCTACTTTTGCCCCCCCCTCCTTCTCGGCCAGCCCGAGAGTTCCCCCCACCCTCCCTCCCCCCCCAGTGGGCGATTTTACGAAACTTTGCCCACTCACCCTGAGCAGCCGGAGCACATGATTTCCGCACGCCTCCCATCGGCGTCCTTCTTCTCGAAAACCGCATCCTGGATGTTAGTCCAGAACCCCGGCCACCCGCACCCGCAGTCAAACTTGTGGCTGTCCTCGTAAAGAGGAGTCCTGCACCCTGTTATCACCACCACCACCACCACCACCACCACCACCACCACCACCGTGGAAGGGGGCGGGCGAGGGGAGGGGCGGGGAGGGGGCGAGGGAGAGACGGCCACCACGGTTAGGTACCTACCATACCGTGTGAACGTGCGAACAGTCCCACGGTGAGTGTGTGTGCGGCAGTCCGCGGTTTCCCCTATGCATGCGTAACGAGACTCTGCGCCGCCTAATTACACTCATTTATCAGCAGCCCCCAGAGCTTGCTCGAGGTGACACAGTATGCGGTGAGGGAGGTAGGTTGACGCTAACCCGGCAGTAGGTACCGAAACCGAGTCATACGCGGAGTATGCCCTTGCGTCCGATAGGTTTCCTGGCTACAGGTTTTCCTTGGTATTTCTTCTTCTTTCCGTAGCTGTTTACGGGTGATCGAGGTCAACGATTATGCTGCACGCTTCGGATGGCAAACGTGACAAAAACATACGTGTATATATACACCGGAGAACAGAAGAAATAACTGAGCGGAAGTCGTCCATTTACGGGCGGTTTCGAGCGAGCGCCTGGCGCGTCACCCACGTCGGGTGAACGCACTCTTTATTTTGGTCCATCTCGACGGCTCGTCTACCGCTGCGGCGGCGGCGGAAGTGCGGCGCGTGGACAGCCACACCCCCACTGTAGCAGCCCACAGGGTGTCTCGTCTACGACTACCAGAGGCCGAGGGTACATACGTTTGTGGCAATATCGCTGTGGGTCAAATCACTTCCGGTACCACCATCATCACTATCACCAACAACACTGATAGCATCACAACCACATCCACCACTACAACCACCACCACCAACACCACCACCACCACCACCAACACCAACACCACCACCAACACCACCACCACCACCACCACCACTACCACCACCACCACCACCACGACTACCACCAACACCAACAACAACACCAGCGAAGAAGCGCACGCATGCACGCACGCGTGGCATATATTAGTTCTCAACAGGCAGATAGTTCGCAACAGGTGTGCAGGTATTTCATACGAGCATTAGTTCCCTCTTGCGCCACTCCCCTAGGCACTTCCAGGAGGGGAACCTTGTACTATACCTGGTATATACCTCCACGCGATCCACAACAGCGCGGGCAGTGCTCTTCAAGCGCCATGGTGCCGCCGCGCACAGACCCAACCACCCAACCACCCGCACCTGCACAGACGTAGGTCCCCTTGTCGAACACGTCGTCGAACCCTCCGCTAGCTTTTCGAACCCCAGCAGGCTCAGTTGCCTTGCCGCGAAGCACCTGCCGATAGAAAAAAACAACAGTGCCGCGAGTTGGCTGGCCATACTCCAGTACTATACCTACTACAGTAGTTGCCTACTGTAGGTAATACACCATGGCAGGAGTTGCACTTGGGCAATGTTTTCTGACCAGTCGA
This sequence comes from Nereocystis luetkeana, assembly GCA_031213475.1. Classification (NCBI taxonomy): domain Eukaryota; class Phaeophyceae; order Laminariales; family Laminariaceae; genus Nereocystis; species Nereocystis luetkeana. Next base: position 1,672,170 of record JARUPZ010000038.1, read on the forward strand.
GCTCCTCGAGTGAGCGATTCCTCGTTTGTATGATACTTTTACTAGCACTGTAGTCAAACGATTTTTGTTGTTGTAGGACTCGTGGACGGGAAAACGTGCCAGGTCGGGCCGTTGCGCGAGCAAACTTCTTCAAAGCCCTGTTTGGTGTGAGATGTTGAGTTCCTCCTCATGCGAGACACGCGAAAATAAGCCACCACCCGTATAAGGCACTGCCCTTACTCTTGCGCGCGGAAATCTGCGGAGCTCTGCGCCTTTCCGGCCGACTACTATATGTATTGGTTGGCTAGGTAGGTATTGCAGGTGGTTGTGTGCGGTGGTTTTTCTGGAACTCTAGCGTCTTCACGGCTGATTGGCACATGTGTGGCCCGACTTGCGTTTTGTATGACTCAAGACATTAGAACAACAAAAGTCAGTTCGGCGCCGTATTTTCTTCGATACCCAACCTAACCCTAACGCTAACCCCGTCAACCTCAGCCAATTCACACTCACATAAAAAAATAGGTTACCCCAGCCGATGACGCTGCCGTTTCAACCCCTACCACTCTGGACGTAAATGTAAGGGCCGTTGTATATTCATATTTGTGTATAAGTGCTCCTTATATTTCCGATCATAGTGGTATATATCTGCACCCATGTTTTTTCGGGGCATACTATTCGGAACTAATGTGGGGTTATGTTGAGCAGTAGCGGAAGGGTTGTTGACCTTGGCGTTCGAATGCAGAGCCCCCCACCCCCCGTCCGGCATTGTAGGGATGCGAGGGTCTAGGATCATACGACTACGGCCATACATGAGATCGAGTCTATTGAGTACACCCCCCCTCCCCCCCCCCCCCCGTCCCCACCCGCCTCACGCGCCGCGATGAACGAGGAAAAACAATTGCAACCCTGCGCGTACAATATCGGGAAACTGGATAGCGTTTCTCAAACCGCTTGTGTGTCGTTCTGAGATCCTGCGCGTCGACTTTTTTTCTTTGGTTCCTTGTCCTCCCCATGTATAATTAAGCCCCCTTTGTGTTTTTCCGTGACGAAGGTTTGGGTCGTGGCAACGGTACATAGCAAATTGTATGATGGATACAACGGGACCAAGTCTAAGGATAAAAAATAAAGTTAAAATGAAAACAACGAAAAAACACGGACGCCAACGAACCATAACAGAAAATAACCAAAAAGTACCTGGTACTGGATACCTGGTAAGTACCACAGGTGCATCAGGTATCTTGGGGATAACGTGATCGAAGCATCACACGCAGCTTGCCGACTATGGTCTTTTCGAAAAAAAAATTCGATCTCACAGAGTAGTTGCAGCGTCTTGAAAAAATCGTTCAAATGAAAAGGAAACACACGAAAAGACACCAAAACACCCAAGACACTAGAAAAGATGTGTCGCCAGTGCCGGAGACAACACCTGGAATGTGTTGGGCCGGAGCTCCTTCCTCCATTCGTCGTCGCTCTTGCACTTGTCGAGCCCCGGGCTCTTCGCCAGGCGGGTGTTTTTGGAGGTGGGGGGCGGCTTCCAGAACACCATGTTCACGGCGGAAGACTTGAGCGAGCAAAAAGCCGGGCAAGACGAGGCGAAAGAAAGTGACAAAAGCGTTGAACGGAAGCAAAAAAAATAAAAAAATAAAAAAACTTGTAGTAGTCCTTTCACAAAAAACAAAAACAACAAAGTGAGTCATTTCGGTGGACCATAGTAAATAGGACCATACTTTGTCAGTAAAAATGGGTAAACATATGGGTTACACTCACGTTCAGGGTGAAGGTTTTTCATTTTCGGGACCCGTACATACATAAATACATGACATAGCGACAAAAAAAAACGTCCGAGTATTGCGCGTTTTATCAAGCGTCTATCAACAGGAGTATCGTGCGCCAGACGAGTGTCATCTTGCTGCGCGCATGTTCCACAACGTCCTTCCGTCGTAGTGCAGTGCAAATCCCCTATACCCCCACCCCACGGCCCGGGTTGGATCGTCTAACATGGCGGATGCTGACAAGGTCAAGTACTTTCGACAATGTTTCCCTCTCGGAACCCCATTTTGGGTCAAGATACTACTTGGATCTACGCAGTGGTCGTGACATATTTCGGTGACACATACATACCAGGTGCCAGATATTATACATACTACTAAATGCAATTATGGTGATAGCAGCCATGAGGCAGTCTTTCTTTGATCGGCCGCAATTCCGCTTTCTAAACATACGTTTTCAAGTTGTATATATATCCCCGGCCGCCTGGGAATTTTATCGAAATGGAGATGTAATGAGGCGTTATCGTGTTTTCATATTATCATAGTGTAGACCATCAATCATCTTGTCCACAGATCACTTCTCCTCCCCCCCCCCCCCCCTATAATCCCATCTACCACAGGTATATACCATCCTTTCCTTACCCGGTGGAAGCTACGTTGAGCGGCGCTGGTGGTGCCGACGCGAGAAAGGGCACCGATCGCTCCCGACGATGGCACAAAGGCGGCAGCACTACGGGAAAGGGGGGCGAGAGGTAGGGGTTGAGGGAGAGAGGGAGGGACGGAGGGAGGGGGGGGGGGGGTGAGGGAGGGAAGTGAGAAGAGGGTCGCTTACCACGTACTCGAGGGTCGCTTACCACGTACTCGAGAAAATGGTTGACACACAATACCAGATACTGCCGTGTAAGAGACGAACATAACTAACCCTAAACCTAACCCTAACCCTGAGCCAGCCAGAGCAACCCTAATCCTGACCCTAAGCGAATCAGAACCAAATCTCTCGAACGAGTGGCAAGCTCTGCTGGGTGAGAAGGGAGGGAGGCAGGAGGCGTTCGGTATTGGAGGGGGAGCGGCCAGTAAGAGGGACAGAAACGCTTCAGAACAGAAATTGGACGAGGGCCGGCCACGACGGAACAAAGGCGGCAGCACTACGGAAAAGGGGGGCGAGAGGTAGGGGTTGAGGGAGAGAGGGAGGGACGGAGGGAGGGGGGGGGGGGGGGTGAGGGAGGGAAGTGAGAAGAGGGTCGCTTACCACGTACTCGAGAAAATGGTTGACACACAATACCAGGTACTGCCGTGTAAGAGACGAACATAACTAACCCTAAACCTAACCCTAACCCTGAGCCAGTCAGAGCAACCCTAATCCTGACCCTAAGCGAATCAGAACCAAATCTCTCGAATGAGTGGCAAGCTCTGCTGGGTGAGAAGGGAGGGAGGCAGGAGGCGTTCGATATTGGAGGGGGAGCGGCTAGTAAGAGGGACAGAAACGCTTCAGAACAGAAATTGGACGAGGGCCGCCCACGACTATAGCGACAAGGGCAAGGGCAAGGAGGGGGGGGGGCGGGGACACGTTTACAGCACGGAGAAAGAGAGTGACGCCGAGGCGGGGGGGAAACCGATCGCTCCACCATGCCGGGTATGCATAGAGGAAGAGAAGGAGGCATTATATTAAATAGCTGGGTCTGCAGTAGTACAAGTACCTCGGGTATCATAGATGTTTGATGGTCGAGCGCATGCTCTCACAGCTCGCTACGCTGTAGTGTGGACACCCTCCCTACCCCAGCAGCCCCCGGGCTGCTTCATGCGGCCGTGGCCGATGCTGTCATTGTCACTTTTTTTGTTGACACTGCCGCTGATTCCCTCTACGAGTAAAGTCCCAGCCGCCTCTGTTATACCTGGAGCACCTTGGTACCTGGTGTACCATCCGACTTTACGGTGTTGTACTGACTCTGTATGTATGATACCAGGTACCAGGTACCTGATAACGAATTGTGTCGGTGTATGAAACAGGTGCCCGCCGTGAAATACGTACCAGTACGATATAATACGTCGAAAACGAAAAAGTACATCGGGTTCAACATGACCCGGACATCAAGACCGCGCGAGGCCCCTCCGAAGCGGTAGCTACTGTATCGTTCAATTGAGCGGTGCTGCTCCGTCTTTTCGGTCGGCAGCAAGCCAGGCGCCTGCGCTCGGCTTCGATGACACTTATTAGTGGGAGTTTCGCGATGTCTCGCACACGTATGGGACAGCTCATTAGCTCATGTCATAGGCATGAGCAGGTCAGAACGCCCCTATATGCAACCCTGACTGAGTCTACGCAAGTATTGTGTATCACCTCCGAATGATTACGATTGCGGCAGCCATTGTGGAGGTCCTCATGGTCAGGTGCAAGGTTGTCAGATGTGGCTTCGAGCGCGAGCGCAAGAGTGTTGCTTGCTGTTGCGCTGTCGCTGCTGCTGTACGTACTCGAGTCGGTTGAACGTGGGGTTTTCATCTACGCCGAGAGGCTTTAATTTATCGGGGCGCTTCAACTACTATATTCCGCAAGAACACGAGAAAAAAAACGCTGTTGCCTGTGCTGCTTGTACAGCGGAGCGTGAGACCTGCCTTCCTGGTATATGTCAGGGCGTCGGATGTCAGGCAGAATATCACACGAACCATCGAGAATGACCCCGTCACAAGTGCGAGGAGGACCTCCGGGAAATATTCAGGGGATCACTAGGGAGCGGTCTCTAGTGGAAGACGACCCCGATTCGGAAAGGATCCCCGCTAGGACCGTCTGCGCAGCCTTTTCTCTTCTCGTTCTTGGGCTGGTGAGATGATTGCAGTCTCGAGAGAGAGGGATACATTTTGCCTCGATTTTATGCTGTGGGTAGGCCCAGCAGCGTTTGCAGAGACGGCGCGCATAATTTTTGGATGGTATTCGCTTTGGGATTTTACTTTAAAAAAAATAGTACTTGAAAAAAATAGGGTGTCGTCGAGTCTTATCTACTTTAGCTCGGTTGGGGGTGGTGGAACAGCACAAACAATCCTGTGCCCCAAGCAGCACAGCACAGAAGGAGCAGCAGACAGCCGTGCTACGATTAATAGCTGACTACTGCTGCAGCATCTTACTCTCGTATGCTGTAATGCCTTTTTGGCATATGAATAGTAAACTCTAAACTGCTGCGGTTGGGCATACCGGCCGCTTTTCTGTCCCGGCTGGCCTCTGGTGCGCGCGGTCGTGTGGGCGGTGCGCGGTTGGTGCGAGGTGCGCAGAGCAGCTTGTCTGCCTCCCGCCTGCCCATCCAGACCGTTTAGACGTCCCTTATGTTTGGCGAACGCAACCCCGACCTTCGACATCTGATGCTCGTAATTCCACCTGCCAAGTACCAGGTATTCGTTTTTGTCAATTATGATACCAGGTACCTGGTGTAATACAGCAGAAGAAGCAGACTTTCGCACAAAATTGACTGTAAGATATCATAGGAGTACGTACGGGCAACGTTGTTGTGAAGGTGCGACACGGCTGCTGCTGCTGCTTCTGCGTTCGTCTTTGAGCACTCTCCGTCGACTGCACGGGCCGTACGTATGTGCTCGAACTTTACAGCAGTAGCGTTGTTACCCGACGAGTGCCCGTGTTAGAGGGGTACCCGCCAGCTCTGGGGAAAAAATCCCCGGGTACTCGCGAGTATTTAACGCCATTATGGGCGGGTACCCGGGTATACGTTTAACGGCGGCTATACCCGTATAACAGCCGGGTACCCGTCTAACAGCCGGGAATACCTGAGTGCCCGGGGCCCAAATACTCGGCGAGTATGAAGTGTTACCCGTGACCGTGACGGGCATTAGCAAGCCGGGTAATACTCGCGAGTACCCGGGTATTTGGCAAAAGGGCAACACCTCTACAGCAGTAGTATGGCGTGAGATGTGAGGCATGAGACAACTTGAAAAAAAAGGGTTTCCTCGAGCTACCCTGGGGGGGGACGTGGTTTAGGGGATGATAAGTCGCCATCTCCGGGATTTCCAAGGTAAATCAACGGGTACCCGCACCCCAAATATTCGGCGAGTATGAAGTGTTATTCGTACCCGTGATGGGTATTAGAAAGCCGGGTACTACTCGCGAGTACCCGGGTAATTGGCCGAAGGGTAACATCTCTATTAACAGTGTGTACGCGTTTACCTTTTCTGTGCTGAAACATTCAAAGGTCGCCACAGCAGTATATACAGCTCTTGGCATACTGCCGGTACGCTACGATGCACTAACTATCAGTATAAATCACTGGGTATGCCCCAGTGCCTCGAAGTACTGTACCTGGTACTGAACTGCTGTACTCGTCTGTACTGACTGCTGTGTCGAGCTCTGCGAGCACGGCGAATAACCAGCAGTTCGTCTACATGTGTTCTTTTCCTAGTGTTCTTTAGCTCTTGTCGATTCGTTCTGTTCTTGTCTCGTTTCAGGATTACTTTTTGTCGGGCTTATATATGCAACGTACCGGCCTATTTCACAGCAGTTCTTACATGTTCTTGTTCGGCTTGCTTTGGCTTGTCGTGTTGTGGTCCTTCCCCCCCCCCCCCCCCCTTGGCACGTTGTCATCTCGTTTGCTTTCGTTAACACCTTGACTGTGCATGGTTTCGGTTTTCTCTGGCTCACAGTCTATGACCGCAGAACTTGTACTGGTCAGTATGTCCCTGGGATGAAGAATGAGCATGGACACCGGGTGTGGTGATGATGCCGTTCGGTAGAAATAACGGTTGAAGCAGACAGCAGAAGACCAGCGCACACAGACCACGAACGATTCCGAGCATGCTCTGCGATATCTGCTCTGTATAGGTGTCCTATGGGCAACTGACTGTTTCCTCAAGTTGCTTGACACGAGGCAGCAGCAATGGTTACCAGTACACCATTGTTTCATGTGTGGCATAATATACATACAGCAGTAGTTGGTATGTCAAACGATCTGTGGACTCGAGAGAGTGACATTCGTACGGCGCAGCAACAAACACGAGAACAACGGCAAGCGACATTATTGTGAGTACGAACAGCTGAAACACGCCTTGCGTCTCAGTACTAGTCTACGAGTATAAGCAGAGCGTTTTTAGGGAAAACCATCAATGCGGACACTGGGTGTGCTGAACGCCGTTCGTGGGTTTATAGAAGCAACTGCTGTTTCACGTGAAAAGTGAAAGAGAACGGCATGCCTGGCGCGTTGTAATCGCAGCATCAGAAGGGCAGGTAGTTTTCATGTGGGAACTGGGAACACCGTGAAAAGTAGCCAGCATACTGCCGGTAGAGGGCAGGTGGTATGGGAGGCTCTCCTACAACCGTTGCCGCGTGTACCTGGTATAGACAGGGCCGGCGGAAGGAGAATATACTGCTGTACAGCAGTGTATTGATGGCAGTACATACCGGTAGAAGACAGGCAGCATTTTAATATTGTACGCTCGATTTTTCGCTGGAGGCGTATACTGATGGCATGCTGCCAGTATCGGGAACGTCTCGTAGGGCTGTGGCAGTAGACTGTTGCGGGGCGGACAGCGTGTTGACCTTGAGCAGCTGCTGATGCAGAACACACGCGTCGTGGGTACCTTTTCTGAACTCGTGCTGCCGTGCGTACGCCAGGTATGCCGTCACATCGGATGTCGGATTTGTGTATTAATGAGCTTATTATACACCATGGCGCCGGTTGTTTTTCAAAAGAAGAAATAAACCGAAACTGTCGAGACTCGATTTTTTTCTCAGAACTCAGATTTGCAAGCTTGATGTGCTACTATTACGGGGGACCATAGTTAATATCTGGTAGGACCTATGGTATACACAAAATCCTATATATTTGACCATTTTTACTAACAATATTTGGTCCTATTAACTATGGTCCCCCGTAATAGTAGACCACTACAGCAGTAGTGCTACTATTAATATTAATAGTAATACTTGTGCTCCTATTATTACGGGGGGCCATAGTTAATAGGACCAAATATTGTTAGTAAAAATGGTTAAATATATAGGCTTTTATGTATACCATAGGTCCTATTAACTATGGCCCCCCGTAATAGTAGTGATACTACTGTAGTGAAACTTTGATAGCGCGTTTTCGGGATTTGTAGGTCATGAGAATGGTCTATTAATACAAATTACCACAGCTTTGCAAGCAACGATTTTCGCTTCCTACCAAGAACTTGAGATCAGTATACGTCCTAAACGTCACGGTATATATACTCCCTGAAGGTGTTGGAGTACGTCAGCAGAGGTCCAGCACAGACCGACCGGGTGCTCAGGTTCGTGCTGCTCAGGTCTTGATGCACGCGCGGTGACTGAAAATCGCACGTGCCTCATGGAATGTGACGGCACGATGGTGCTGCTGATGATAAATGACGGGTTGCCGGGCCACTTCTTATGCAGTCGGATTTGGAGTGAGTTGAAAAAGTCCCTTTCGGCACGTTCGCATGAGCTTTTGCCCCGGAAATGTTGAAAATTGGTCTCTCTCGCCTCATAATGTGTCGTAGTTCTCTCCAAGATCTATCAAGGGGGGTGTTTCCCGCTTCTCCAGGGACCCGGTTGCGAGAAATCACCGTCCGCATTTTTTCGATCCAAATGAGGTGAATATGATTGCGATCGTGGATCGGATCGAAAAGTACGTTTTTTTTCGATCCGATTGGGCGTTTGGATCGTAATTGACCCGTGTTGAATCGAAAAAGTGCGGTCGGCGATTTTTCTGTATCTGGGTGCCTGGAGAAACGGGAAACACCCCCAGATAGATCTTGGAGAGGTCGGACACGTTCTGAGGCGAGAAAGACCAGTTTCCAACTTTTCCGGGGCAAAAGCTCATGCGAACGTGCCGAAAGGGACTTTTTCAGCTGAGGGTGTGTCTTAACCCTCCCAGAGAGCATGGGAACGGGCGGAACGGAACGAGGCTGCTCGTGGTCATTCGTTCCGTCCCTATCTAAAAAAACGTGTTCGGGTCCACGCAGAATCCTGGGCCTCGCCAGCCGAATCGGCACGAACGGTATCTTTCGCACATGCCACGACCAATTGGTGTCCACATAATCTTCGGTGGTGTCCATCTACATCAAATAATCTGCTATTTGTTCCCGTACGGTCGGGCCGTTCGGTCCTCCCAAACAAGAAAAAGGGGTGCAACACTTCTTCTTCCTCTTCCTAGATATGCTGTTTTTCTCGGGCTGCACTGAATCTATTCGTTTCCCACAACCAATCAACACCAATTCATGCGGCAAATAATATTCCATTCGCCTCGTTCCAATGCTCTCTGGGGGGGGTTAAGACACACCCTGACTCCAAATCCGACTGCATAAGAAGTGGCCTTACGACATGTGCGCGATTCCCTTTTCCAATAGTTACCGCTTATTTTCTATTCTGTTTTTTTTTTCGATCTTCTTTCGTATTTTCCACTTTTTTTTTTATTCGGTTTCAATTTTTGTTCTATCGTTTTTCTCGTTTTCCCCCCGATATACTTGATTCCTACCAGGTATAGATACATACTTTTTTCCCGTTTTTGCGCAGCTACTAGCATGACACTACTCGTGCGGCGGTGCTCTCCCACCTAAAACTAGGCGGCGAATAGTTCCCTTTCAATTTCGTCGCTAAAGTTAGGTCCGAAGAGTGCACACGTCGAACAGATCTACAGATCATCTAGATCACCTAGATCATCTAGATCATGTACAGATAGATCATTCAGATAATGTACAGATAGATCATCTACAGATGGATCACCTACAGTGTAGATCATTCGCAGATATACCCTCCATTAATAGATCAATTAGATTCCTAACCGGCCGTTGCATAAAAGTTGTCAAGGATCTGTATCGTGCAGATCCAACCGACGGAAACCTGTCCTATATACACATGCAGATTTTGCGGCCCCCACGCGGCAGCACGAGCTAGATCATACAGATCATACAGATCAAGGAATATATCTATCCTGAAAGATGTAGTTCATGAAGTGGGAATGATCTGTGGATGATCTGTTCAAGGCGTGGGAAAAAAATGTTGATACCAAGGCTCATATATGCATACGCGCCTCCACCGTCCCGTCCGCGACCCCCGCTCTCGTCCGCTCACCTCGGCTCCTCGGCCTTGCTGGGTTTTTGTGACAGATTCTGCTGTGCATGAGCGGAAATTTCTTCGCGAGGGGTCATCCGGGATCGCTCGCTTTCTTGATCTTAGGAGTTGTTGGTGAGAGCTTGGGGGGATGGGTAGGGGGGGGGGGGGGGGGGGGTAGGGGAGTAGGGGGTGTACTCATATGTTGCTTGCCTTACTCGTAGTCATTTGCGTTCACCACGCATCCCTTTCGTGACGGGATCACCGGGGGAAGGGGTCGAACTCATTTGTTGCTTGCCTTAGTCCTTCGACCGTTGTCCACGCATCCCCTCCCGATACGGTGGGGCGAGGGACGTACTCATTTTGTTGACCATTGACCACGCACCCCTCTCGAGATAGAGCACAGTTCCTACTCCAAATAGAGACTCCTCCAACGTGTAGGTGCTAATTCCGTTTTGTTTTTCTTATGGTACCTAAAAACTTGGGGAGGGGAGGGGAGGGGGGGCGGGGGGGGGGGGGGGGGCGTTTATGGGGGGGGGATCTTGAAGAGCGCCAAGTGTTCAATGGTTGTTGTTTTCACATCGAGTCCGTGGACAGGCTCTGATAACTCCGGGATGGATGGAGAATACCTCCAGGGACAAATAGGACAAAAAAAGGAGTACTCGTAGACATACGACGTAGCAGTTGAAGCAAATCGTGAACCTCAGACAATGAAATATGAAGATGAACTCGCAGTACGTACCTGGTACAGCAGTATCCAAAATCTGAGCCCAAGTCAGTTTGTCAAGAAAGCATGGATGCGGTGGCAAGGGGTTTAGACTCGGAAGCGGCGTTTCGTCTTCAGCAGCAGGCGTGTTGATGTGTGTGTAGGCGTTTTTTTGCCCCATTCCATGGGTTATCTTCACCCCTATCTCCGCTCATCTTTGCTCCGCTCATCTTTCTCCTGCTCTCTCCCAAGACGTTGCTCTGATCCGGGGTCGCCTAGCTGCCCCCCCCCCCCCCCCCCCCCCCCCCACTGCAATGCGCGCCTTGCGTTTTCATCGCGAGAAAAGTCCGCTATTACGGGGGGCCATATTAAATAGGACCTGCCTTACACACAAAAAAAAAACCTACCAGGTATATATTTCGCTATTTTTCCGAACAATAGTTGGTCCTATTTACTATGGTCCCCCGTAATAGTTTCTTCCCAGTTTTCACGAATCATTAGGGTTCGTGTTTCAAGGCTGACTAGGGAGTGCATCAACATCGCCCGGGTTGACGGAAACGGCCCCTGCGTACAGAATGTCCACGTCGTCAGCGCTTTGATGGTAGTCGAGGTTTAAACACGACCACCTGGGGGTAACTTGGTGCTCGTCCCAGGTACCAGGGTATTACTTTTGAGGAAGACAGCTTTCCACGTCTCATACAGGCGTGTAGAAACGTCGCCGACTCGGACCGGTTTGCGGCGCCCTCGCCCAACGTGGGGCCTGAATTCCATGACGGTGATTCTCACGCCAACCAGTCAACCGACCGACCGACCGACCGACCGACCACCCAAGCAACCAACAACGCAACCAACTGCTGACTAACGACCGGTCGCTATCAGTGATGCATGTATACCGGTATGTAGTATCTAACTGGACAGCCAAACAGTCCATTCGACAACCACAACCATCCGATGTACCCACCAACCGTCTAACCATCTATGCAACCATTGACACTGGCGCTCAATCCTCCTCCTTCCTTCTTCCCCCCTCCCTTCCGGCTCCCCCTCTGCAACCCGCACCGCTTCGCCTCTTCCTTTCCTCTCGTACGTGCTGTCTTGTATCGCGCGCTCCGCTTGTCCGTCTCCGAACTCGCCCCCCGGGTTTCCTTCCGAATCCGTCTCCGAATCCGTCTTAATAATCCGAACTCGCTCCCGGATTTCGTTCCGAACCCGTCTCCGAATGCGCCCCCCGGACTTCACTCCGAACCCGTGTCCGAATTCGCCCCCCGGATGCGCTTCGGTAGTCATTATCCCAGGAGCATACAGCAGCTTCCAGCTATTAGCAGCTTTCCGCCGATGGCCGGGGTACGACTTCGATGACATGCACGGGAATGGGGACTTTGTATGATCCGTGTAGAAGGCGTTATGGCGTGGGGGGGATGAAGGGGGGGGGGGGGGTCGGCGGGGGGTAAGGAGGGGAGGTAGGGGCGCGGGGGGGGGTGATCAGCAACCCTGTACTAGTGAAAAGAAGGATCCTACTCTAATTTCAAGTATTTTTTATCTCCGAAAAATGTGGGTGGGGTTCTAATTAGGTTGAGGCATGCTCTTCTTGCTTGTAAGAAATATGAATAATGCGTCGTCCGTCGCCCTTGCTTTCTCGCTCGCGCAAAGGTTATTATTTCTCTTTTCTTCTTTCTTTTTTCTGTCGTGTGGATGTGTGTCGTGTTAATTGTGTGTTGCACCGCCATTCATGAACGAGGCCATACCCTTTATATATGCAGATGCCCCCCCGGCCCCGAGAAGTAGCTGATTTTTTTTTTCCCGGATACGTCCCGGCCGTTTCCCGGTTATGGAGTTCGCACGGCCGGCCCCTCATGGCCATGTCACCCCAACCCCTGTCTTTGGGTTTCGTAGAGATGGTGACAGGCCTTCCTCTTCAGCCGGGCGAAAATAGACGGATGATGATGGGAATCTTATAGTGGTAGGGGGGGAGGAATAGGGGGGAGGGAGAAGAGAGGGGGACTACTACTACTACTACTAATACTACTACTAGAATATAGCTGCGATGGCGTTCTTGCTTGCACTCGGGCATTGAGGCTTGTGTTAGTGGCTGTGTGGTCTATGACTATTACGACAAGCACCCACACAGCCCCCCCCCCTCCCCCCGCCCCCGAAAAGTAGCTGTTTCTTCCCGATTTTTTTCCCCGTTTTCCGGTGGTGGAGTTCTCACGGCCGGCCCCTCAAGGCCATGTCACCCCAACCCCTGTATTTTGGGTTTCGTAGAGATGGTGGCATGCCCTCCGTTTCTGCCGGGAGAAATTAGACGAGTACATGGGAATCATAGGAGGGAGAGGAAAAGGGGGGAAGGGGGGAGGAGGGGGGACTACTACTAGATTATAGCTGTGGTGGCGTACGTGCTTGCAGTCGGGTAGTCGATGCTTGTGTTGTTGGCTGTTGTGTGACTGAAAAATAGTTTCATGGAAATTTCGTGGAAATTTCTTTCTTGCCGTTTGGTCTGTGCTTTTGTTTTTACTGCACGCCCCACAGAAGGCGGGGGGGGGGGGGGGAGAGGGGGGCGAGGCGCGCGGGGGGGGAGGGTGTACTCGATATCATGCATGACCGTAGGTAGTCGTATGATCATAGACCCTCGCATCCCTACAATGCCGGGACGGAGCACGTCGGGTTTTCACCGACCAGGCAGGCATTGCTTGCACCAAGCGCAAGGGGAGGGGGATGGGGGCACTACCGAGTTTTGTGAAGTATTTCGCCTACCAAGTGCCACTCTGTCCGGAAAAGTAAGCAACGTTTGGGTATAATTGTGAATACCAAACCGATCCTTACATTTATGGACAGGGTAGTGTAAGTTTGTCAGCTGTAGCTCCTGTGGGGATAAATGATGAGATGAGTGATCTCGGGGGGGTACCCGACGTGTTTATTTATTATTGTATCGGTATTATTTAGTGGAGGCGTGTGTCTGTCGTGGAAGGAGGCAAGCGAGCAAGCAGGCGCATCAACTTTTCCGCCGTGTGGCGGCGGTCCTCGGCGCTCGGCACAACAGTCACCCCTTCCCCCTCCTCTCGAGGGCGGGCTCACTTTGCTACCTGGGCCAACGCACCTGTGTGGTGCACACCAAGCTTTCGGAAATCAGTTTTTGAGGAGGAAAATTTCATTCTCATGACGACTGTTGTTCGGTTTTTGTTTTTTTGGTTTTATCCTTTCTCTTTCACAATATACATACTCGTATGCTGTGCTCGATTTTGCCGGCGCCATCAAACGATGGTTCGTTTTTTCTTCTCCTCTCGTTCGTCGCTTTTTGTTTACTTTTTGTTTTTCTTTATAAGTCGTTTTAAGGGTCCACGCAGCTTGCAAAGTTGAGTATCGACCGATCTGCCGATCGGTTTGAAGTCACAGCTGACGTACTTTTTTTAGATTTTCATTAAATCTTTTTGTTGCTGACTGCTGTCGTCGCTGTTTTGTTTCGTAAGCAGGTACCTGGTACCTGGTACCTGGTACTTTTTTAGGCCACGTGTATTGTACCAGGTAGATCTGAACGTATCGACCGAGGGAGGTTCCGAGATGGGCCTCCTCTTTCACCGTGGGCCGTATGCGCGCCTTGAACGTGTGTCCGTGCTCGCTCATCTCTCGGTGGCAAAAGGGTGCATACCAGAAGATGCCGACGACCGCTAATCTGCCCGAATCCTTTCGTGCATCGGCAGGTCAGATCCCCTCGGAGCGGGGTTCTATAACTGAAAACGGTTGTCACTGACTACGTACTAATATTACGGGGGGCCATAGTTATAATACCTGGTAGGACCTATGGTATGCACAAAAAACTACCACGGTATACATTTACTGGTACCTATTTTTACCGACAGTATTTGGTCCTATTTACTATACGCCCCCCCCGTGATAGTACGTGCGAAACTTGAAAAAAAAAAAAACTGCTGTGAAGAGATTGCAATTTTTCGTCGAAACTCGTACGTGTACCAGATACTCTTCATACGAGTACAGCAGTAGTGGCGGTCCCTGTTTGTGTGCGCCAGCCAACAGTACCGGCATTAAATATAGCGGCAACAGCCAGTAAAACTACTCCGCACGCTATTCATAACACGCTGTCTGGTGAGCTGTTATTTATTATGGTCTTAGTCCTGCCGACGACGCCATTTGTTGAGGCCTTACGTACTGGTATCCGTTGATCTACTTGGTAACAAGGTGAAACCAATCGCCTACTACTACGAGGTACCAGTATGTACTACCCGAAACTGAGCGTTTACGGCAGAAACCCTTCTACTCTGCGCCGAACGATTCAGCAGCCACTTATAGTCGACAACCGGCACCCAAAACCAAGCCTCTGTAAGCAGAAATCCATCACAGTAGTGCCGAGCGATTCAACACAGGCACTACAGCTGTAGTATATTTATGTAGCGGGCGCAACCGGCACAATCTATCTTGTTTTCTTCTTGTTTCTCAATCCTCCGGCGGATAAGTGAATAAAAAAAAACTTTATTACGGGGGACCATAGTTAATAGGACCTATAGTATACATATATATATATATATCAGGTATATATTAAGCATTTTTACTAACAACATTTATTTGGTCCTATTAACTATGGTCCCCCGGCGCGATAGCTCCCACACTTCCACGTTCAGATTTCGTTTTGTGTGCCAATTTATAACCCATAGCTCCCGTGGCAACAGCAGAGCAGGCTGCTGTTACTCCTGGCGCTTGGGCACGTTGACCCGACCTGACTGACCCCCGAGAGGGGCAGGTGCGGTGGAGATAGCCATCCGGGAGAGTCATCTCCTCCGGGTAGTGTGGGACTCGCGCGAGCTCACCTACTAAAAAAAACTACCAGGGCAGGATATGAGGCCTTCCCGCCGGAATTGGACCACAGTTACGGTCCACCGTCCTACCCGTTGGGGCGTTGGTCCTTAGGGTCGATCTTAACCCTTTTAGCACCGCAGTCCCATCTGTGGGGATAAAACACTTAAATTATGAGGGGTAGTTTGTCCCCAAAACGGGACTGGGGTCCTATGAGGGTTAACGAGGGCTGTTTTTTAGTTTGTTTTCGGTATTTTCCCGAAAATTCGGTATTCCTTGGTTTTTTAGGAAAAAAACGAAATTTCGGGAAAATACTGATAAAAACTGAAAAACACTCCTCGCTAAGATCGACCCTTAAAGTTGAGAGCATCCTCGACCGGACAAGATATATATATGTAATAGGGAATAAAAGGCCCTCCCGCCCCCACGGCGGTCGGGCCAGATTCCTGCAGATAATATAGGAGCTATAATAGGTGAGCCAATACGTACATATAGGATGGACATTAATTGTGTGGCCCCGTGCTTTAAATTAATGAAAACCCCTTCGTATAGCGCTTAAATTATGAATTATGGAATATTTATTTGATGCGCTTGCTCCCTCTCTGGAATCTCTCACTGCAACTTTATTAGTTGTTGGTTGCAGCAGCACGATGCAATATAATCTATCTGCGGGTAATACGATAAACGCACAGCAGAGGGACCACACTCGGAGTATCGACTGTTTCCGTATCGAGCAAATTTCATACTCTGAATGCTGAGACTATTAGGGTGCTTGCGGCCTCAACATTGCGAGTGACTGGGAGTGTGAGCAGGTGATATAGGGCGAGTTTTGACGTCGTGAAAAGCTGTTTTGGATCATCGTGACTCTTACTGATATTAAAGTAGTAGTGGAGCTCGAGTAGGGTGCCAACAACAGCATCATCACACGATGGCGAAACAGAAGGAGGAGGAGCAGCAGCAGTATAGCAGCAGCGTCAAGCCGAGTGGTAAAAATCGACGGGGATCGAACGAAGCCGGCACGAGCAAACGTGAACCGACGGAGGATGATAAATGAACCGCGCATACGCGTCATACATCCGCTTCTGCTAGGAGAGCCAACGTCTTTCGCACCGTCTAGGCGGTTTGTGGTGTCTCACCACAGGTAGGTGCTGCTGGCAGGCTTCTTCCTTCCGCTGATGTATGCAGTTGAGTTGTCTTTGCTCGGGGCAAGGTCTTCGCGCCGAAACTCATCATCATCGCCACGGGCCACCAACAACGCGGTGTAGCGAGCGTCGCTCCTCATCCTCTCTATACGGGAGGTGAAGTCGGTTGGTTGCTGTAGCTGTGAATCTGTGAATAGGACTCTCTATACGGGAGGTGAAGTCGGTTGGTTGCTGTAGCTGTGAATCTGTGAATAATAAAAATTGCGGGGGGTTTTCGATATGTAACGGCAAAGTACGATCTCGACCAACAACGCGGCGGGACAAACAGGTACCTTCTCGTGCCAAGCGTGCATGAATGTGTGTGTACAGCAGTGTGCTGCGCTAGAACGAGATAGAGAGGATGCTTTGGAAATTGGGTGTTGTTGCAGAGCTGATAGAGGAAGGTAATGCTTTGTTGTCTGCAGTTACTTAGTAGTCCACAACGCGGCGTATGCATGTAGAGTACCAGGTACAAAAGACGACAGAGAGGATTGCTTGAACGCCTCGGTAGCTCGAAATACCCTTATTTGGATGGACTTCGGGTGAAGCCGCCGGTAGATGACGAGGACCGGATGTTCAAAGCGCAGGAGGGCAGGAACACATGCGTGTTTCGAAGATGACGTCGCAAAGGACAAGATCTTGGAACGTTGCACGAAGGCACAGCTTAATTTCGGAGTATGTGAGAGATACATTTTTTACGTTGCGCGAAGGGAGCTTACAAAAGTTGATTTTGAAGTATACGTGAGGTATATAAATTTTACACAAGTTGGTATTTGAGGCAATACTATGATGAAGTTATAAATTGGGCATCACGCTGTCTATAAATAATTAATATATATATATATACTTGCCTGGAGTGGGATCTGTATGATGCGACTCTTCCTCAGCATATTATATTATCGAAGCAACAAATAAATAATACCAGGTACCAGGTACGGGGTCTAGGTAGCCTACAGTAGTATTGATATAATAGTAGACTATGATCTGTCCGATCTGCCGAGAACAGACAAAACGGAAAAATGAGAACGAAACAAAAAATGGGAACGGACGTTTTTTTTAGAAAGCAAACCAATTGTGTACAACTCCAAGAAAAAAAGTTGACAGTCCTGTGGGGCTGTACAGCAGCCTTCGAATGAGCTGTCGCTCAGGCTGGAAGTCCTCGGCATCGCCGCGGTAGCCAGCATCTAGAGAAATCACAATAGAGCCAGCGTATATCGCTTTTTGCGCCCACCCGAAGGCACGAGATGGAGCATGACCGTTCTGACGAGCTCCTCTCACAGGGCTGGCCAAGGGGTTTCGCAGGATCATTTTGGTTCTCTGATACACCACATGGTTCTGGAGATACGGCTTGGTTCTCATTTTAGGCTTCGTTCCCATTTTTCAGATTTGTCTGTTCGAGCTGTAATTCCTTTTCTCAATTCGCGTTTTTTGGGGGGTTTCTACATGAGCGTGTAAGCTTCGGATATGTTTATGTCGTCGATAAATACTCGTCCTGTATGCACCAGACTTCGGCAGTACCTGGCATACAGTACGCGACAAGTATGTATTTGTGTATGTATGTATGTGTTCGGTACTTGGTAGTCAAGAACTTCAGGGTGAGATGTTTCGAAATTAATTGGAAAAAAAGTAGTGCAGCTACCTGGTGAGCGTCTGTTTGTGCTCAGCAAGGAACGCTGCTCTATATCCTACCAGTACATGATACCTGGTAGCCTTTAAGAGCTCATCTATGCCCTATACGTTGACATCATAAGACGCCGCGAGCCTCAGCCAAAATAGGAGATTCCTAACTGCTGTCGCGGACAGTAACAACAGTACTAACTGTTCCTTTTCTTCTGTTTCTACCATCCATGTATGTACTTGGGCAGCAAGTAGTACAGTTTACTGTAGTTACTGTAGCTCCCTACGTGTCAAACATACCTTTTTGCCTCCAACAAAGCGGTCAAGGCACGGTGTGTCCGGTTCCAAAAAGCAAAAATACCCGCAGTAATCATCCGAGTCTGTTGCTAAAAGAGAACGTACTCCAATCAAATAAGTTTAGTCTCAGCCAGTAAACTGACAAGACTTAATTCCCGTCATCAACAGAGTGTATTGGATAAAAGAGAAATCGCACTCCGATTAAATGAGTTTCGCCTCAGCCAGTAAATTGGAGAACACACAAATACATACCATGTACCAGGTATATTAATGAATGAACGATGAACAAATGAAAGAGCGACTGAACGAACGAACGAACGAATGAACGAATGAATGCACGGAGAACATGTGAAACAATAAAAACGTTCAAGGTTACGTCGTTCGTTCTCCAAACGGCTTCCCGCTTTGTTTTTCTCTGTCGTTTTTTCTATTACGGGAGACCATAGTTAATAGGACCTATGGTATACATAAAAACCTACCAGGTACATATTTAACCCTTTTTACTAACATATTTTTGGCCCTATTAACTACGGTCCCCCGTAATTTTTACTAGCATATTTTGGGCCTATTAACTAAGGTCCCCCGTAATAGTATTAATTTCGGAATGTTTTTATTGTTATTGCCCTCCATGAAATGCACTCAAGCGCTGTTCTCAGTTTACTTGTCTTTTTTTTCGTTAAGTCGCAGTTGGAGTTGGGTGAGTGCGGAGAGAGACCAGTCGGCACCGGCACAGACGGCACCCCAGCCGGCGGGGTGTTGCTCTCAGACTGAACGTCTGCTTTTTTCCTTGGAAAACCAAGAACAAAAGTTCGCGCTTCGCACTCGCGCGCCCCATCGTTAACTACAGTTACTATATAACGGGGACAGAGTGGTATGCCAGTACAACAGTGCGATAGCACGGCGGGATCATTGTTTTTCTAGTAATAATGTTTCATTGCTTATTTTCCGTGCTCCAGTTGCAGCGTCACCAGCCCCGCCCCTTAACCCAACGCCCCCCCCCCCCCCCCCCCCCCCCCCCCCCCCCCCCCCCCCCCCCCCCCCCCCCCCCCCCGCGCCTACCCCCAAGAGCGTCCCAGGACGAGAAAATATCAGATATAGATGACGATCAAAATCAAAACCGATTCAAAGAAATAAAACGACAACCTCGAGACCACGAGCAAGCAGACCAGACCAGACCCCACCCCCTCCCTCCCTCCCGCCCACCCACCCACCCCACCCGACCACCCAAAAACCTTCAACCAGATAACACAACCATTCATTCGACCACCCAACCGATCGCACCCCGTGCGAACGCACAAGCTCGATGGCTAGTAAACCTCCACTACAACGCACGAACGCCTGCTGCTCTCGTCGAAACCGAACGGACGGCCGGCCGACCCAGTGTGCGAACCGATCCACAATAATCCGATCTAAAAAAACCTCCCCCCAAGTCCAGAGACCCAGCCCCTAGCCCAAAACAAAAAACCTATAATAGCTCGGAACTCTCTAGCCCAACCCCACAACCTGATGTCAAAAACCAGCCCCCCCCTCCCCCCCTCCCCACCCCCCCTCCCTCCTGTTACGCTTGCAGTGCTGCACCGATTGCCGGAGCGGATCGAACAGGAAGCAACCCACACCAAGAAGGACAAAACGTGCAATATGGCACACATGAAAAAAGGGGCCGACGCAAAATCCGTCCACCGTCTTTCGATCCTCGGGCGTTTAGCGTCGAATGTTTGGGCCACCCTTGAACGTTTCCTAGATTCGAACATATCTTGACCTTGAGTTCACCTTTCGACGCTGCGAGTTCGACGATCCCTCCATCTTCCAACGTTGATCCTACCTTCCAACGACGAGCTCACCACTCAACTCTTGAGTTCTCATCGGTCACGTTGAATTCACCGTTCAACTCTGAGTCACCACCGTCCAACACAGAGTTCACCTTTCGACGTTCAAGTCAACCACTACTCCAACCAATCAACGTCAGTGTCAAATCAGAGTCCACCTTTCAACGTCCAGTTCGACCCGCAGTTCTCCGTTTTCAACAGTGAGCTCAGCGTCCAAACCCCGAAATCAACGTCCAACACCGAGTCGAGTTCAAACCGTCAACGTCGAGTTCACCTTTTCAAAGTCCAGTCCAACGTTCAACGTTCAGAATCACCATTCACTCCGTTCAACGTTCACAAGCAGGATGGGGGATCAAGAACTTCAAAAACGGAAACGGGTAGGGGGAGACAGGGGGGGGGGGGGGGGGGGGCAGGGAAGCCGCGAAAGAGAGGGAAGGAGGGGGCGAGGGAGGGAGGAGGGAGGGGGTCGCCGAGTACCAAAACAAAACAAAATGAAACAAAAATTACCGCCAAAAACGTCACACGCTACTTTCATACCCGGGACAAAAAAAATGCGTAATAACCCGCCGACACAGCAAACCGATTGGTTCGAGGCGGCTAAAGCAACGACGGCGTTAGCGGCAGCGGCAACAGTGGAGACGGCGGGGGGGGAGGGGGGAAGGGCGATTTTGTTTTGTTGCCAAACAAAAACGAGCGTAAATGGAACTGGGGCCCCAGCTCCCGCGCCCCCCCAAACATTCCCGCCCCGTTCCTCCGATTGCCCCACATACACCATGACGAGAAGACAAACACGGAAGTTGACCCCCGAGACAAACGACCAGCGCCGCCTTGAAGACAGCGCAGTTCAGCCCCCCCCCCTGCGCTCCCCACCCCCCCACCCCCCACCCACAAACATCGCCAAAACAACCCACACGTTCAGTCGAGGTAAGTCAAGACATGTCAAGACACGTCAAGACGAGTCAGAGCGAGTCAAGACAAGTCAAGACACGTCAAGACACGTCACGTCAAAACGTCAAGCCAAGCACGAGCCAAGTCAAGCCAAGGCAAGGCAGGTCAAGCAGGTCAAGGCAAGGCAAGGCATCCAGTGAGTCAGTCAGCGGTCAGCCCTAGAACTGGGGACAAGTGCGGACCCAACCACCATACCATTCCGCCCCCAAGCCACCCGGCTCCCGAGGCAATGAAAAGGAAAGACCCGCGCCATCATGCACAGCCAGAAGCCACGCGGCGACGTGAGCGAAGGGGCCTAAAACACCGAAGACAGCCGTGCCAAGACCCCTGCGTACGCGCGCATGCAAACGGTACCAGCCCGGCTTCCCGATACAGTCATGGTCCCTCTATACTGCCGGTACGCATGCGCCAGGCAAACACACCGGTACCATGTATAGAGGCAATCGGCACTACTCACTCCGCACACTGCTTTTTTATTTCCATCTGTGCCAAGCGCTTCCGCGGGCACTAGAGCGGACAGCCGACGCTATAGCGGCAACCAGCGCTTCACAGTGGTAGGATCGGCACTACTGCATCCAGACAACGGCGAAGGTACGGGTAAAGGGTAGAGGGCAGATGCAAGGCAAGAATATGCTACAGGGAAAGGAAGCAAGGGAAAGGGTAGAGGCACGGACAAAGGCGCGTCACTACAGCAGGCGCGCCAGGCAGGCTAACAATTCGCGCGCGAGAGGGGTCGGGGTGGGTGTGGGGGTTGAGAGCGGCCAAAATTCAAAAAAATCATACCAAACAGGGTGCGCCCACCCCCCTCCCTCCCCTCCTAACCCCCCCCCCCCCCCCTCCCCCCGCCCTGGGTACGAACAGCGGCTAGCAAGATAGCACCCAGCGGAGCTTGGATGGGTACGCATAGACACGGGCAGGCGGGAGCAAAAAGGCAGAGACAGACAAGAGGGGC